>CAKMRK010000227.1:0-15177 GCA_928213465.1 Penicillium sclerotigenum | reverse complement strand
ATTAACGCCTTACCAAGGCGTAGCCACCCCGAAAGAGATCCTTCTCTATCAAAAGAAGGTTAGATCAGCCGGCTATACCACTACTATCACTAGGCCAGATACTACAAAAGCAACCGCTCGACTAGCCTAGTTCTTAACGAATCCAGGCCCCTAGCACCACTAAGCAGCTAACCGAGTCATCACCTATCTTTACACCACCCGGAATCTAGCCATTAAATATAGTGCAGACGTAGCAAGTATAGGAATCGACTCTATATAGTTTGCAAGCGATGCTTCATATAGAGATCATCCAGATCGAAAGAGCTCTATAGGCTATATCTGTTAGGCCTATGGTGGACTAGTTGACTAGAAAGCAAGCAAGTAACCCACCGTGACAATATCAACCACTAAAGCAGAGTTGTTAGGGCTTTCCGAGATAGGAAAGCAACTATAATAGTGGCGCCGACTACTAAAAACCCTTGGTTTTAAACCCTCCCACGCTATAACGATCGACTGCGATAACGAGAGAACGATTAATCTTCTTACTAGTGAGGACACTACCTTCGAAACGAAGCTTCGGCATGTCGATATTCATCGTCATTGGCTTCGACAAGAGGTTAGGGAAGGACGCATCATAGTGCGATAGGTGCCGACGGCGAGCATGGTTGCAGATAGACTCACAAAGATGCTTTCTCGGCAGAAGTATGAAAGCTTCCTACGGATACTCAGAATGGTGGATATAGGCTATCTAATGGCCTAGTTATTCAGCAAGATCACTATGCCGATCTACCAAGTCTAGCAATCCCATACTAGGATAGCTGAGGGGGTGTGTCGGAGTATGAAGACCGGCATACCGGAGGATTCATTTATCCTCCATGTTTTATAATTAAAAGTTATGTAATCAAGGCTCCATCTAAATTGTAAGCAGAGCCGATACAGAAATGCAGAGATTTACAACCCCATTGATTGGACCCCCATTTTTACGATACAACTTGATTTGACAATTAGTTTATGCCTTAGGTGTCAAGGCCTCATTTCGCAAATCACATGATTGGGTTTCATCGCCAAGCCTTTGATATAACTTCAGGCTTGGGACGAGTGTGTGTAATTCAATTATTATGGTGTTTGGCTATGAAAAGCTTTAGTCAAGAAAACTTTGCAAGTGTTGATTAAATATGATTATATACAGGGGAGTATGCATGTAGTATCCACGTACCCCTCATATATCACAAGCATTACTGTGGGGACTTCGAACTTCAAATATAAAAAGACATTTGGAACATAATGGCAAATGACAAGATTCCACGAGTAGAGTAAATATTGATGTAAACCACCTTAAAATAAAATCGGATAATATACCACTGTTCGCTTGAAATGCAGACTGAAATGAGCTAAGCCAATCATGGTAACTATCACGTGGCTGTTGTCTAATCAATCAGATCAGATAAGACGTCCATATCCTAAGTTCCGAATTTCCCCACAAATTAAGTCCGTTTCTCCTTTTTTCTTGACTTCGTTTCCAGTTCCCCTGGGGAAATTTTGTGTCAGAATCCAAGCCGTCTCTTCTTCTGATTCCATTCCTCGAGAATTGTGCTCCGACGAGATCCAACGGTCCAACGGCTCACAGACTTCGCTGATCTACATGGGCCTACCTGATTTTGCGATTATCATTTTACTGCCGGTGCTCCGCGTGTCCTGTTAAACCGTTCTTTCGCTCACCTCGGATCAGCCTGTGATTTAGGGACTCATTATGTTGCTCCATTGGTTGATAATCGCACTCGCCCAGGGCATTTGGGCCAACCTGGAGGACGAGCGGTGTGTGACGGCTGTCTACACGGCATACAACTATGTATCTTTTGCTGGCCTTCCTACAAAAGGAAAAGGAGTATGGGAATCACAATGCCGGAATCCGCTGAAAGTCGCATCGATATACGCCGCATCCGAGATATATTGCAATCAGCGGGAACGGGAGATAGGCCTGGCCCATCTGGCCAACCAGTGCCAAGAATTTGGGAATCTAGAGCTGCTGCCGAGAGAAGCCATCGCCGAAAATTTGACAGAGGAAGCAATAAGAAATATGAAAACGGTCGACTATCAAGAGTTGTCTCGAGGCGAACCAGAAAATATGCCTGTTCTGCTTTCTGAATCTTACTTTGACCTGATGTTCGGGACGCTTGTGAGACCCTTTGGACCTTCTTGGAATAACAGTCCTAAAAGCTTATTTACGTCCTAGGAATCTTGGGCATTCGAAACTTGGTCACATCATGCATTTGGGTAAGTCTGTTCAAAGTGGCAAGCAATTCATCCATATATTGACCAATCAGTTATATTGGCTACGCATATTGGGGTGGTATACTGTCGCTGGGAATGGCCTATCGCTTGAGTGATTGGTTATTCTACTGCCGACAACGTCACACAGAGCGTGCACTCGAATCCAATGCGTACCCTCTCATAACGTTGTTAGAAAATACTCCATTGGTGGGGACAGGTCTCCACTGGATCCAGACTCATCTGTTGATTCCAGCGCCATTAACAACAACACATGGTAGACACCTGCTAGGCCTCACATTCTCCACCAGAGTCGAGGCGCTTATAGTCGTGGGATTTTGGATGATCAGCATCATATTGAGTTTTGTGGGGTATCGCACTTTTCCTGGAAATATTTAGTATGCACCGAGCCCGTGGGAGTGAGACATGGAAAATACTGACAGACAGTCAAGCTGGCCCGATGTCCCGAACCAGATTTTGCGTTATTCTGCAGACCGTACTGGGATCATGTCATTTGCGAATTTGCCCCTTTTATGGCTCTTTGGGGGACGAAATAATATTTTCCTGTGGGCCACCGGATGGAGTTTTGCATCGTTTAATATATTCCATCGTCATGTGGCTCGGGTGGCTACTTTACAGGCAATAGTGCACTCTATCCTTTACATTGTTATGTTTATTCAAAGTAAGTATTGGGCACTCAACTTTCAATACACACTAGAATACTTACAGTTATTGCAAATCGCAGCGGGCAAAGCTTGGAGGAGTATGTCCAAGGCCTATGTTTTGTGGGGTATCTTGGTAGGGTGCCAATCTGGCTAATTCACGTTGATCGATCTTTAATCCGCGAGTCATATTAGGGCACATTTGTGATGATTCTGCTGTTGATCAGCTCATTGGATCGGATTCGCGTTGCGACATATGAGCTCTTCTTGATTGCTCATGTCGTGCTTTCGGTTCTCACTCTTATCGCGTGCTTTTAGTAAGTACTTCCCCATCACCAAACTTCCGCATATATGTCTAACAATTGCTAGTCATACTGTTGTATTTGAAGGGAACGAATACTGGAAGTACCTGTGGCCCTCGGTTGCTATATGGGTCATTGATCGCTTCCTTCGAATTGTACGGCTATGTTACTGTAACCTTCATGTGAGTATTTCGAACAGAAGACTTGTGAAGGTTTATGCAAGCCGCATGGTTTACGACAAAACGACCGACGTGGTGAGATTGGAGGTCACATCAGGCATGCCTTCGCTACAACCATCGCCAGGACAGTACTACTTTTTATACCAGCCATTTCGGCTTACCGGCTGGGAGAGCCATCCGTTTACTATTGGAGCTTGGTCCTATGAAATAGGGGACCAGACCTCATTGCTACCGAAAACCGAGGGAAAGCCGACCAAATCGCTTGATGTTTCACATGTGCCACTTCTTGCAGGCGGTGCCTTCGACCGAGATTACCAAGGCAGTTCAGAACGTGGCTCTTCGGATAAAGATGAATTGTTGAAGTTGAAATTGACTTTCTGGGTCCGCCCGTACGATGGTTGGACCAAACAGTTGCGCCAACAATGTCTGAGCTCACCAGACAACACAAGCAAAACAACAATTCTTCTTGAAGGGCCTTATGGAGAGACCTTCCCACTATGGAGGTATGAATCGGCTTTGATTATCGTCGGTGGGACCGGAATAGCGTCGGCTGTGCCTTACATTCAAGATCATCTCCGCCGTTCTGTTGATGACTGGAACGGAAGGCTTGAAAATGAGAAAACACGAGTTCGAGACATGGAGCTTGTTTGGACCACCAAACAGGCGGCGTTCATTCAAGATATCGCTCGCCAGGAACTGAAGCACGCCCTCAAACGAGAGGACTTCAGTGCCTCTTTCTACGCTACGCGTGATTCCACCGCATCCTCCGAAGATCCTACCGATTCTGGATTCGATATCAAGTCGGGTAGACCCCACCTTCAATCTCTGATCATGAGCCGGGCCAGCGATGCATGCTCAGCTGGTACTAGCCTTGCGATCCTTGTATGTGGCCCACCCAGAATGGCGGAGGAAGCCCGCGCCGCGACACACCTTGCGATGCGACAAGGCTACCGCCATATTAAATTTGTGGAGGAGTCTTTTACGTGGTAGGTAAGGGGCTACATGAGAACTTTGTGATGGATATACGACGCCATGCATATACAGATAAGCTTTGTAGATTTTTTTTCAAGGCTAGACCTTGACCTTTTCTTTGTTGTATAGGCGCAGATAGATTACCATGTCCATGCAGTTGTATGTGACGACTTCGGACAGGGATTTGATGGATTTGGGTTTCCTGCAATGGGTTTCTTTAGACTAGAGAGTATCACTCAGTTGTGATTCAATCTACCGTCCGAGAAGCAGATGTGGTTGTTGGTGGCTGACAGGGGTGCGTCATGTACGATGCAGGAGATTTCCTGCACCAGGCTGTGACTATCGATTTTAAATCGGGAACCAATGATCCTACATCAACCTACTCCGTATTAAACGCTTGGATATAGAAACATGGGAAATGGAACATTAAATAAATAATTCACCCTACAAAAGCAAGATCGATGTGTTGGGAAGTGATAGATCAGATTCATCAACTGAGCAATGCCCTACCCGAAAGAATTCGGTGAGATATCACACGCAGACTCAAAGCAAAAAAAAAGAAAAGCAAAAGGCAAAAGCAAAAACAAAACAAATGGCGTTACTCCAAAGGCCGAAGATCACAATTAGCGACCCCGACTTTTAGGTTGCCCTAACTTCCCTATGCACCTAAGCCCTAATGCATCTTTTCCCGTCAGCGTCTGGGGAACATACCGGCAGTGTCCGTTGATCGGCAGGGGGAAATTTGGACAGATTCATGCATATTCAGACCTATCATTGAGCATGGATAGTTTGGAAGTCGATAATCCATGTTGGCCAAGCCCTACTCTGCTGGCTAAAAACAATAATTCATGAGGGCATCCACTTCCCTGCAGTGTCACTTCGATGCTGGGAGACAATCCGGGTTTTCCTGTCCTAGAAGTCGACATGAAGGGAAAAAGCGAGAGAGCAGATTGAGAACCAGAAAAGTTATAAAAGGCACGATCTTTCCAGTAATTGATTGTTCTTTATCGATCATCCAACTCTCTCATCTTCAAAGCTCTCCACTCTCTCAATCTACCAACCTTCTTCAATCGCTTTCTGCCTTCTCGAAAACCTCCCATCAAAAATGAAGTTCTTCATCCCTGCATTCCTTTTCGCTGCTACTGCCATGGCTTTGCCTGGCTCGGGCTCTGCCGCCGGTGTTGCTCCCCTCTCCAACAACCAGGTCGAGGATGCAGTGAACAAGTGCGGCAATGGTGCCCAGATGTCTTGCTGCAACAAGATCAACAAGAACGAGGGTATCAGCCAGAACAACATTGGTGTCCTCTCCAATGTCCTCGGCGCCATTGGAAGCGAGGGTCTCGGTCTTGGTCAGGGCTGCACTCAGCTTGACATCCCTGTATCTGGTAACTGATATATCTATTCCAGCAAAATGGAGCGTGAGACTGACCGTATTATAGTTATTGGCGCTGCCGGCCTGACCGACTTCCTCAAGAAGAACTGCCAACAAAACATTGCCTGCTGCCAAAACTCCAACTCCCAGGCTGTATGTGCTCCCCCAAGACGATGTAAGAGGAGCAGTATCACTAATTTCAATAGAATGGCAACCTGGTCGGTGTCGCTGCCCCTTGTGTCAGCTTCGGCAGCCTTCTGTAAATTGCATCTCGTCGAATGCAGCCTTTTCCGCGATGAATCTATCAACGAGAGCCATCAAACTTGTTAATTGGAGCGGTCTCTGCGGGAAAGGCTAACTATGGACATAGTACGGAGTGCATATATGTACGCTTGCAGCACTTACCACGGCCTCTGTTATCCGGTCTTGTTAGGCCAGCATTCTCAAACTTGTGAGATTGCTGTTCTCGAGAACGAACCTTGCCATTCATTTGTCTTTCGTTTGTCACCAGTATCTGGGGCTTTTAATCATATGTATTTCTTTCTATTCAGAAAAGAATGTTTTTTCTTCAAAATATTCCGAGTAGAGCGTCTTTATTCCGAATTGTTGTCCCCTCCTTCTATCCACCTATCTCTATGGGCCAAAAAGAGCCATTCAACTATTATTCTATCTGATGCATTATTAGAATTATTGTGGGTATGTATCTTGGTCAACAAGGTTGGTATTATCCACTGACCTAATTATTACGGCTAACGTAGAAGAATGGATACGAGTTTGATTCGGCTGAGCTCGCAAGTGTGGCATTTCAGGATGGAGCTATACTACTCTAGCTCTAGCCTGATAGCGTCATATTGCACATAAACAGTGGCTGGGAGAATGGCAGTCTCTGTATCCGTTGCATTGAAAGGCAAATGCAACCGCAACACATTATCTCCGACATGTAACCAATCCGCGGGGAACTCCATTCTTGACCCAACCTGGTAGCAGCTCACAGCAGACCTCACAATACAGCTGCTTGATTGATTGAATCCAACGATGAGAGTCAGGGGATCTGCCCGATTGTTGATATAACTTTCTAGTGACAAGTTGCTGTATGGCTCGACGGGATTCCACACATCCGTGTTGCCTGCTGCGGTCTTTGCGCCCGCCAATTGTAAGGTCAATGTGGCTGTTTTGCGATTTTTCAATTGCTTCGAGTTGAGCTTGAAATGGATGTTCCAGTCGTGTGATGTGTCATACTCGACGTGGGAATCCTTTGTCGTTGGCCCGAAGACCGACCAATGGGCAGAGTTAAGATCAGTCGCAGGGTCGCTAGTACCGACAGTGTAGTTGATACCGTCAGGGAAATCGGCACGCCAGTCATAAGCTCCCCAATATATAAGATACTCGGGAGGATGGAGCGGATGGGTGGGATCTCTCGCGTTGCCACGTCGGAACTCCCCCGACGACTTGTCGGGAATCCCAATTCGCCAGACCTCGGTTCCTGCCGACTCTTGATTCCAAATATCATGCAGTGCAGTCTGCCTTCCTGCCCGAATGATGATTCCGTCGCGTACATAGTCACCAAAAATGCCCTCTGCATAGACAGTGAGTCGGTATTTTCCTTCTTTAATACGATCAATGCTAAAGCTTCCATCTTGGTTGATATCCGTCCAGTATTGATAGGAGCTTGGAACGGCGCTATTATCTTGAAAGTATTGACCGTCAACAGTGAGAATCGCTATAGGGCGAACGGCACCCTTGGGAAGCTTCACAGTTCCCTTGACGATGCCTCGCTGGCTCGAGGGAGCATATCCAACAACATGCTTTGCAATAGAATCATAAAATGCAGCGTTCCAGCGAGGATTTGCTAACTCTTCTGCCTCAGATCTGAGTTCCTGGAGAGATGCCGAGCCCTTGCCGCCATTAAAAAGGTAAAATTGCGGACCAAAAGTTCGGTCAAATCCGTTTGTGATGTTTGGCGTGCCCTCTCCATGATGGTTTGATACGATATAATTATAAACGATACCGTCCACCGTCAAATCAGAGTGGAGTGGACCCTAAGAGACGTCAGCTCCCGCATCGCACCGTGCTCGATATCGCTTACACCATAGTATGTATCCTATAATAAATTTGTCAGATGGAAATGAGTTTTGATGAAGATTGGAGCAATATGACCAGCCTTAGTATTCATTACTAGCCATGCTCCATATGTAATTCCATTTGACGTGCTGCCGTCAGCATACAGACCGTGAACCGAATTATTTCTCCATTCTAAATAGAATCCATGATTTAGCCAACACACCAATTAGTAACTGACGACTAAAAATCAAGCATACGGTTTGAGAATGTATATTTAGTAAAATACTCAGAGAACTGAGTGTAATACGCATCGCTTGGGGTGTTGTTGAAAGTCCAGGTTGCATCTTGGACAACAATTTGATTCGAAATGGCGTCCCTACTGGGCAGGGGCGCGGTTTGGATCTTGCTAGACGTTAGATGTGTCCAGAGATCAGTATTTGGACGAAACAAGGTTCGGAACTCCTGCAAGTTGCGAAGGTAAGGAGTGCTATGATTGTGGTAGGCCAATCGGCTGAACATATGCAAACCAGTTTCGCCGTCGCGCAGGAACCAGTATTGTTGGAATTGTTGGCCCGTTGGAGTGTATGTGTCACTCAGAACCATGCCTGCATATTTGGTTCCGGTTGAATCTGTGCCCTGGACTACCTCCATGCTCGGGGATGTGGCACCGGCTGTGTAAAAGCCTGAAGGGATACAGTAACAGTCAAGATAGGGCCCTATTCCAATGGATCCCAACTGAGCGCCCAATAAGTCCTGGCCATCTAGAGTGAGATCAACAATCTGGCCAACACGCTTCTCAAGAACAGCCGTGAGGCGATCATTGGCGAGAGTGATGTAAGTCTGGTTTTCTGCGACGTGTAACGTCGAGGCAACAGCAGCCCCCGCCGTGAAGGCTATCAAAAAGGAAGCGCGCATGTGGGGCATTGGGAATGGGCTTTTTTTTTAGTGAAGTCATGGTCATGAATTGTTATCTTGTCTTTATAAATGATCTCGATATGTCGGGAAATCAATGCCCCGAATCAGCCGATTGCTGGAAGTAAAGAACAGTTCCATTTCAGTACCATCTCGATTTGCAACGGGAGTTGAAGTCCGCCAATGGATTGGAAATTCATCATTAATTATACCAAAAGCTCTCAAGCTTGACATGGACAAAATTCACTCCACATCAACCCCGCATTATATGGGAAGTCTGGGGATGCGGGGGTTTGACGGAGAACGGACAAATTTCTCGGCCGTTGTTCACCCGAGATTATTCTTTAAAGTTTGGGGATATCTTCATTTGTGAAAGGATTCAGTCATCAACGATGAGAGAAATGGGAAAAGGGTAAAATAATAAGAAAGAAATAGGAGGCCAACAGACGGTTTGGTTGCTTGATATTTTAGGCAATACACGCAATACACGCACATTTAGCTGGTCTGGCCTAGCCGCGTCATTGAAAAATTGGAATAAACAAGAATAAACAACCTTGCAGTCTTGGAAATAAATGTATCCACGCTAGCCTCCATCATTTCCTTCGCCAAACCATCGCCAAACTATGAAAACTGTCGACTGAGCTCCGGACTTCCTATCGGAAGGCCAACTCCGATGGAATCAAGTTCGAGGTTTGACACCGCTACCCGGTGAATCACCTAGGATCTATATTTGCCTTTATATATGTTGAGATCTCTCGTTGGTCACATGATTCGTATCTACATAGTAGTGGCATAGTTTTCTCCTTTCCTCCATCTTCATACATACAATCAACCCGCCACAATACATCCTATTGTGTTGCTTCATGATCCTATCAACTCTGTAGATTCTAACAATACACCTTATGAATGATTCACATGGGCTTGAAGAGTCGACCAGATGTGGGTCTTTGGGAGACATCTGGGGGCTCGGGTCACATCCCGACGGCATCTCGACGGCCTCACGGGTTAAGTTCCGATGGTATACCTCTAACCTCGGGTTGCTGGACGGGTATAGATCGGTAATCTCGGCGCGCAATTGAGTTGATTTGCATTAATTATGGCCCTTAGTCGACTAGTACTTTGATGAGCCTACGTGATAATGCCAATGGCCAAAATCAGTGCGGCGGTAATCGGTTGCCAAGTATCTCCGCACATCCACACCTGGTCGACAGCCCCTATGGACTGTAAAAGCACCAAGTAGTCATCGAAATATAGTACATTGCATTGGCTACATAGACGTAATTGAGTGTATTCCCAAATCTTCTATTAATTTATTGTGAATACGCAAACGAAAGTTTTGGATATCTAGAAAAGATTGCTCGGGACACTGTTCAACCATGACATATCTTGAAAATCAGGAAACTCAAAGCTATCCAAGATAGCCGCGTTCGTTCCTTCGCTGAAGGAAATATCGTTAACAGCACTTGCGTTGGTCCCTATCTCATCACTCGGGACGTGGTTGGTTGGTAGCAGACTTTCAGAGGCAACTTGTTCATAAAGAATTTCAAGGGCCGCTATACAGCGGCGAGCGGATGTGCTATAGCTTTGGTATTTCCGAAGAACTTCCAGTGCATAGTTCCAAGACTGCGCGATGGAGCTTTCTGTGATCTCGGCGAGGATAGCAGAGCACAAACGGCTGGCGATCAAGACAGTTGCAGAGGTATATACGTCTAGATAAGTCAGAATCCCTAAGTAGAACACTGGAGAAAGTCTACACGAACAAAGTATATTATACCACCAAGCCGGCAGGGGCCCACCGGTCCCATCGGCAGGGACATTATTGTAGATCAATTGGATAGACTCTTGGGCAGCTTTGACACATATGATGGAACACTGTAGCGCGACACGATGGGGCAAGGAGTCGTTCGTCGTGATCAATGAGTCTGTTGTGGCATTATCTCGAACAGCACAGTATTTAGAGAGAGTTGGCCGGAACAAAAGAATCCGTACGTGTAGAAACCTACAGTGACACATTGCTTAGTTGTTGCAGAGTACCTCAAGACACATTAGTACCAATCACGAACCTCGCGCGCAAGACAATGCTTTGCCGGTAAAGAATAGGATTTGTGGATATTGTTGAGGAATCCCAACGTAAGTGTGGGAGAAGGCTTCGTGTCCATCGAGTGAGGGAGCGGTCGAGCTCAAAAATAGTCCGGTCTCCCTCGCTTGCAACATTTTCGAAATAGAAGTTATGGACATCTTCCGCATTGTCATCGGAAATTGGTTTGTAAAGGCTAAGAAGCACATCATTCATAATCTCGTAAAGTTCTAATGACTTAGCGTAGAATGCCATCATTGAAGGCCGATCAGGAGGCTGGGAGACCTCTTTACTACACTCAGATGGGATATATTCATCGTCAACGGCGACTGGAAGAGGAACCGCCCCACTAGAAGCCTTTGAGATCATCGCAGGGCGACCAAATGTCATAGATATGACCCTTTGAGAACATTGAAATAAGAACCATGCTAGGGATTAGCCGGACAGGGCATGGTTGAACATACCGATCCATTAGAATACAACCGTGCCATATTTTGCGCGCCAGTTGTTGCTCTTGGAAACTCCGAAGGCGAGCAATGTTTTGGGGAAGATGGAGTCCCAAACTTTGAGCGTTACGAATCGCGAGTCCAGTGACAATCCAACACTGATGTGCAGAATCGGTACTTTGAAGATACTGGGCCATGAGAAGTAAGCACTGAATCAAACCTGCTGATCCAGTATCCCAGAGGTTAAATTGAAACAGGCCTTTCGCCCGGGAGAAAAAAGCATCTGCTGATGCTTCTCGCTCTTTTGGCGAGACAAAATCGGCCAACTGGCTTGCCAAGGCGAATATGACATTCAGCGTGCACATCAGCATGTTTTCATCATATTGCAGACTATCACCAGTCCATATTTTCATATACTCGGTTTTCATCTCAGCGGGGAGAAGGAATGGGTATAACGGGAAGACGTATTCCCAGTAGACCTCCATGAGGCTATCGGCCAATTTTCGAGGGGGGAGAACATAGTTTGCGATTGAAGACTGATGTCTTTCACTCCGCGTTGGAATTAGTCTCGAAGGAACGTCCAGATGTGGAACTGAAGATCTTCGGTGAGGTGATGCGACTCTCTTGTCGACCGCGGTTCTAATTTGGCGCATGAATCCTGCAGCGCTAGAGCTTCCAAAGAAACCTTGACTGGGGAGTTCTTCCTCTACAGCGCCCATCATCGCGTTTACCCCATCTCTCTGACCTGCGGGTGTGGATATGTCACGATGACTGTGGGTGCTTCGCGTATAGTTTCCCAGCGTTTCAGACCGGATATTACCAGGTGTCGGCGATAGTAGATTTGTCTGCTATAAATCGATTTGTTAGATAGTAGAACAAAAGCGTTATGATAGACCAACCGGCGTGTATTCTGATCCATGACCCTTCCCTAAGTGTTGTGGGCTTTCAAGTTGTTGGATCCGAGTTTCCAGCCTGGATATATAACTATCGGAACAGAGATTAGCAACCGAAGGCTGATCTAGCTGTAGAATAGATAGGGGCTTACTTTTCACTTGCTCGCTTTTTCTCTAACTCCCCCGTATAGACACATTGGAGCCCCCGATCAGTCCTCTTGCTGCATGGCCCACACACTTCATTTGAGTCAGTCGGCACGGGTCGCATTCCGCTTTGGCACACCTATAGCCAGGACATACCGGGTTGTATCCCATCACACCTAACTTTTCTTGCTCGGCAATCATTACAGGCAACAGCAATTTTCCGGCGTTTTGCTTTGGGGTGGGATTCAGATGGTGAGTGGTCCATGATCGCAATTGCAAAAGGAATTTTTTGAAATGAAGGAGCATGGAAAGTTCGGGATGCTATCCGAGTGTTTTATGAGGTATCCCATAGAAACTGTTGACCGCCCATTGCACCGCCTATTACACCGCCTTGCTCTCACCCCTATATAATCACCCCTAGGACCCGGAAGCTATACAGCTACCGGGCTTAGAACCTCATTTTAGGGGGAAATATTGATATCTAAAGCCCAAAGGAGCACCACTGCTCACACCGCTCTATCTAAGGTAAATTAATTTAATACGTAGTTTAAGAAATAAACTAATAGAGTATATAGACCGGTACACCGGAGATTCATTTAATCCGGCTATCCAGTAATTTTAGATTAGTAATCTTCAGCCTACAGTGGCATTTCATAAGTATTTGCACCTAGGTACCTCGATTTTTGACCGCTCCTTCACACCGCCTACCTATTTCTACTAGTATAACCCCACGTAGTGTAAAGATATACTGTTTACAGGTGTATTACCTATCAACCGGGTAAGATACGATGGGAGGAGAGAGAGAAAGTGTATTATCTCTAAAGTGCCAAGACTAATTCTTACTAGAATCAACAGAGATCCTAGGGGACTCTAGACTATAGGGAAGTTGTCTTCGGGTGCTAACTAATCGTGTCCTACCCGAACCCCTCTTTGATCGGTAGTACTTCGGTACCGATCCGTCCTTACTATATATCCTTGTTGGAAGTGGTCATGTGACCACACCTTATCTCCTAGTATTTCTAGTCTCCACCTTCTGTAGATAGTCTTCTTCTCCTCTCCTTTCTCAGCGCAATCGACAGTTTTCCAGTCCACCTTATTGCTTCATGCATAGTCGTACTGGCCTCTCTATCTCACAGGTTATAAGCCCTCGCTGTCGTCACTAGCTTAACTACATCGTGACGAAGCTTCTCTATCCTCCCCCGGTGCTTTACGTCGCGCCACCCCCCGCTCTGATTCCACGAATTAGAGCATTTTCAAAAATCCGAGATCTCATCTCGGTACTCCACAGTACTATGTCACCATACATAGTACGCCGGCCGTTCAGCTTTCTTATTCGCTAACCGCCACTTTCTTCGACCGTCACTAGCCGTTCGATCCACCGTCGACCGCCGTTCTTCGACCGTTCGAACATCACCCCGCTACGATTCCACAAATCATAGTATCTTTCGTCGACCGTTCGACTCTTTCAAATCAACCTACTATCCGTCATAGTAGTTGATTCTATAACAATTTGACATTCAAATCTACTACCTATTATAGTAGTGTTTCCTTATGTCCACCACACCTAAGGGTGACCCTCCGGGTCGTCCTATAACCTTTGACTTTGCTTTCGATCGTCGTAACGAATATAATATCGACAAAGTTATTCCAAAACTTAAAGGGGAAGCTAACTAGGCTATCTAGGAACATCGTTTATACATGGCTTTAAAAGATAATAATAAAGCCTATATTAAAATCATATAACACGATGATACCTACCCCGTTCGTCCTAACTTTCTCGACTACTCCGAGGACACTCTTCGTTAGGTTACTCTTCTTAAGCTAAATGGTAATACCAAGTTAGTCACTAATATGATTACCGCCGAGCTAAGGAGAGAGCGAGAGGAGAGGAATTCCACCCTCCGGAGTGAATAGAATAAGGAAGTCGACAAATAGGAGTAGTGTAACATTCATATATATAACATGATTTTTAGTATACTAGATTCAATCCTAGCTTCTTAGGTCCACAAAGTCTAAAATGCTAGAGAGATATATAAAATCCTTTATAAGGAATATGCAACTCCTTCCTAGCAGACTAACTTCAAACGCTTCGAAGTCCTTTACAATTTACAATTTAAAGGCAATTCTAACGCTTAGGAATTTATACGTAAATTTAAAGATATAGTGATTGAAATCAATTAGCGTGGAGGTGATATAAATAATATTACTATCCTCAATTTCTTTATACGTGCTATTTAAGCCAATCCGCGGTGTTAGGTTTTCATTTAAGCTTTGAAACCTAATATCAAGGACTCGAACTTTATAACCGAGGTCTATCGGGAGTTTATCTTAATAGATAGATCTTCAAAAATTGCTTTCTTGTTAGCCGCTAATAGTTCTACACCTTCGGCGAATATAACTTTATCATTTAACAATTCTTCTAATAACAAAAATAAGAAGAAAGGTGACAAAAAGAGTGATAGTAAGGCTTCGTCCTCGAATTTCAAAGGTATAGAAAAGAAGTAGTAGAAGAAGCACACTTCCGAGCATAACAAGAATATTATCTTCTATAAGTACCACAATACTCTTAGCAACCATTTCTCTAGGAATTACTCTCTTAGGAAGCATAGTGTATCTTCAAATGCTATTTTATAGCAGTAATAACCTCAATAGGTGCCTATTCCACAACCAGGTTAAATCATTAGCTAGGTTGATTCCCAAGGACGAATTATCTCTATATAGCAATAGTAGCAAGGATAGCAATATCAGCGTACTACAAATGTAGTGTATGCTCCGGTATCATACTCTTCTACACCATAGCAAGGGCCTTCTCAAGATGATTCCATTGCTAAGTATAACATGTTATTCACGAATGCGCTTTTTCGATAAGAAGCTAGTGAACTAAGTGTTCATATAGTGTCTAAAGAAGGT